>JANAVB010044514.1:0-41756 GCA_029216955.1 Iris pallida | reverse complement strand
AATGATCTCTCTATTTATAGTTTTGCAGGCTGGCTGCTCATGCGCGCATGTAGGAGCGCCTATACGCGGGGACGCCACGTGGTGATTGTGATGGAGGCTTATGGACGATGCTCCTGATCGAGGGTTGACTTCTTCATGTTACTGTTGTGAGCTGGCACGTAGCAGAGAAGAGGATCTTTCTGTTACTGAGATCTTGGATGAGTTGAGTCAATGGACACGTGTCGTAAACTCATTGCTCGGAGATCCGAATTGATGGGGGAAATGATCTGGAGATGGTGCCTAGGATTGGACGCATGAGGAGACTTTGGCTCGTAACCTTTAGGAGTCACGAACCATTCTGGGCGCATGGCTTTCGAGGCACATGCAGAGCTTCAGTAGTGACTTTACTCATGTCTTTTGGGATCAGGGAGAAGTCGGGGGCACATGGCTTTTGAGGCGCATGCAGAGCTTTAATGATGACTTTCCTTCTGTATTTTAGGATCAGAGAGGAGTCTGAAGCGCATGGCTTTTGAGGCATATGCGGATTTGGCACATGGCTGCGGAGGCGCATGCGAGATGGTTGGGTGGCCACGTGCAGTAGCCGTCGGAGGGAAGTAATGATGACGCTGACGTTGGCGATGCTTCGTCTCTGAAAAAGCTGCCGACTGTTCAGACTTCGGAGACGTGCTGCCAACTCTGTCAGTTCAGCATTTAATGTTTGCGACATTCGATGGACATCCGAGTAGGCGCGTCGATTGGCGTTCTACTAGGCGTATGGGGGCACATGAGGCGCATCCCCTGTGATGCGCTTGGTGCTGAAAGGCGCATCTGTGTGACGCGCTTGATATTGAAGGGCACGTCTGGTGATGCGCTTTGATGTTGAAGGGCGCGTCTGTGTGATGCGCAGTCTGGCCGGCACATTTGCTTCGTGACACGTCTTTAATGGTGCGACTGTTACGTTCTTCGAGTGCTTTAAATAGCCGTTTTGACTTAGCTGAATTCGAAGCGTCCGGTTCATCCATTTAATACAAATTCATTGCACGGAATTCGGAGAGCCATCCACTTGGCGCATGGGTTTGATTTGCCGACCTATAAATAGTGGCATGGAGAGAGGGTTTGCTTCTCGTTCTCTCACATCTTTCCGACATGAACTTGTGTACTCGAATGCTTTCTGTTGACGAGATGCTCCCGAGGGTAAAGATGCGATGCAGTGTCTTCGTTGATGCACTTTAAGGTGACTGTTACATCCAAAAGTCGGAGTCGAGGGCTCCGAGGCAGGCGGAAGGTGCCTGTTGCATCCAAAGATAGGGATGCTCGGGCCTCGTCTTCGTTGTGCAGGAAGAGCCGCAGATCGGAATGGCGGTGTGGCGGCTTTGGGGGCTCTTTCTTCCTTTAAAGTGGGCGTTGCCCACTCTGGTTGTGTTAAAAGCTGCTCCTTTAGCCGCAGTTTCGATCACGGTCTTCCTTGGCCTTTGGAGGCTCTTTCGAAGCCTCCCCTGGCCACATGTTGGCTTGCGGTGCTCTTCACTTCCTCGGCTAGAGGGTTGATTGTCACCCTCGTTCTGCTCAATAAATGCTTTATTAGTCGAAACATTTTGACGGCGGTGAGCCTGGCTGGAAGAGCGACACATAACTGGGCTGCTGAAGGGATGCACATAACTGGGATGCACATAACTGAGCTGCTGAAAAGGATGCGCCTTGTTGAGGGCGCGTGGTGGGATGCGCCTGGCTGAGGGCGCATGTTGATTGCTGCGCCTACTTGAGGGCGCATGTTGGCTGCTGGCTGTAGACTTAGGATCTTTTCTTTGTAGAAATTCTCCTTTGTACAGTCTTTCTTAGACATGTAATAGACTTTTATATGTTAAATAAAAAGTCCTCTTTCAATGTCTATATTTGTTTTTACTGTGAAGTACTTTGTCCAAGCTCTGGCGCATGTAGTCTGGCGCATAGACCTTCTGGTTCTGAAATTTCATGCTTCTACACATACATAACAACAACACATAGTGTGTCCAAATTTGGGATTTTCCCACATAGACACAACCACAACACAAAGGACACTCCTATGACCTCCAAATGGACTCGAAATGGAGATACAACCATGGGGGTTATTCCTATGGGTTCAAATATTCCTATATGAATGTAGGGGTGATTTAGAGGAGAGATTTTACCTTCCGGGAGAGAGATTCAAAGGAAAAGCCTTCCGACACAACACCGACACGTAGAGATTCCAAAAGGACACGAACGAGTCCGAATCCTCCCAAACTTGGCTAGCACCCTCTAACCATGGAGTAGAAGAGAAATAAAGAAGATTTGTTGGAAGAAGGGGTTGATTTGGAGATGAAATCAATGGAGGTTCATCACTAAATTAATTTGGGGAAGAACAAGAGAGAGAAAGTGGATGAAAACAAATGAATGAAGGAGTGACTCACTCCTTATCCCCCCCCGATAGGTGGCTGCCCAAAAAGGGTGAGGTGTCCCCTATTTGAATGTCCAAAATGCCCTCCACTAATCCATTTGATTTAAATTAGGAATGGGTTAAAGGTTGAGGTCAATTTAGTCTAGTTTTAAGTCTCTAATTAAACTAAACATATCCATAAATAATTAGTCTAACTACTAACTAAAATTAATATCATGTGGACTAAAATTAATATCATGTGGGCCATGCCTAACTAGTGTGGGTCCCACTAGAGTCAAACTACCTCCCGGGTCCCCGTTTCAAGTCGGATTGAGTTGAAATTCGAACCCGACTCAAATAACCCCAAAACAATATCATAAATAATAAATAAATTTCAACCCCAAAATAATATCATAAATAATAAAATAAATTTTAAAAATATTCAAAAATGTAAAATGACAAAAATACCCCTGTTTCTGAAAACTGGGGGTGAAAATAAAGCCCAAATACTATTATCCTCGTAATCGTAAAATATATATATATATACATATAGCTTCTATAAATATATTTAAGCCCAAAAGTACCCATATATTCTTGGAAAATATTATTTATATATTATAGTACTTGAACACAAAATGTTATTAAAATATTTGGAATGAATATTACAGAATATTTTGGAATACATTTTTGGAAATCCATATGTAACACATATTTAATTAGATACAAGGCAATCATAATATTTAGGTTACTAATCCAGTTTGAGATATAATTTAGAATTAAACATTAACATATACATATAGTTGCCAAATATCATCCTAGAAATCATTTACTATAATTATGCAGATTAATTAATCAGTACCAAAATACTACCTTAGTATAGAAAACAGTGTACCCATGGCAACCAGTATACTTATGGGTAGCCGTGTACATATACTGTACACAGTTGAGTAGTATACATTGTACTGTGACTCTTCGAATTATCAAGGAAATTTAAACACCTCCCTCTGTTTTTCTTGGGGAGCACTAATTTGATTGCAGGTCTTTAGAGGAGAAATAAATGTATTCGAGAGAGCGCGAGAGAGAGAGAGAGAGAGAGAGAGGAAGTATTACCATGGGGGCTTGGCGGCGTAGGTGCGCATGGCAGTCCATGGTGCTCATCCGCGCGCGTCCATGGCAGAGGAGGTCGAACAGCTGGAGGCGAGGAGTTCTGGTGGAGCCGAGATTGGGTACTCGGCCATCGGTCATGGTTCCCATAGTGGTAATCAGAAGATGGGGCGGTTCATGGAGAAGGTGATGACAACAGAGATTGCGGCGACTGGCGAAGTCTCTCGGCCTCAGCGAAAGGAAAAGGCCGTGCTGGTTAGTGCCAATCTCGCCGATGGGGCTGTAGGCGCACGCCCTCTCGGGGTTACGTGGCATGGTAGGTGATGCTCATATGTGGTCGAGGTGAGTGGTGTTGGTACTGGTGAAGTCGGGAGGCCGGTATGGTGGTGTAGGTGCTGATGGTGTCGACGGTGATTGTGGTTGGCGGAGATGGTGGTGGTGTTGTGAGGGTAGGTGCCAGTGGTGTAGTCTAGTGTGGTGGCGATAGGGATGATGTTTGATGATGGAGGTGGTGATCCGGCACTGCTAGCGGCAGACGCCGCAGGTGCTCGATGGGGTGGCGGGGTTGCCATGGTTGTTTCGAGTTGGACTGGATTGGTCGTCCGGGCTCGGTTGCCGGCCGGGCTAAGATAGGTTTCCACGGATGGTCAGGGTAAACGACGTCGAGTCCATTGGTTGTGGGTTTACCTTAGAGGGAGAAGGCAAGGGTGGTAGTATTACATTTAAAGGGAAATAAGAGAAGATGGCTTTTAATATATGTATATAAAGAGACTGGTTGGTTGATAGAATTAAATTGGATTAGGATTACTAAGCCAAATTTGAATCTTATATTTCATTCAAATCTTGTTTTAGATTTTATTTGTGTCTATCCTCCTGGATACTATTATTTACTGAAACTTAAGTGATTATTATTATTATTATTATTATTATGGGTTTGATGGTGAGGTATAAGAATCACCCGATGAATCCAATGACCAGGAAGGAGGAAGGAATTGAGTAGGCCAGGTTCCTGTTAGAGAAGAGTTTCTGATATGTATATATATATATATATATATATATATATATATATATATATATATATATATAATATATATATAGGGAGGGATATTGCACCAAACTTATTGCATCAATTATTGCACCAAACAATCTCAACCACACATTTATTCCTATCATGTGTTTATGAAGCATGCTGACGTGGCAACAACTTTATGGAATGTTTTATAACCACATGATAGAAATAAATGTGTGCTTGAGATTGTTTGGTGCAACAATTGATGTAATAAGTTTGGTGCAATTTTCCATATATATATAATATATATATATTATATATATATATACCTCCTTCTTCCCCTTTCCTGCTTACCCGTGGCTCCTTCTTCTCCTTTATAATTATATATATATATATATATAATATATATATATATATAATATTATATATATATATATATATAATATATATATACCTCCTTCTTCCCCTTCCTGCTTACTCGTGGATCCATGACCCCCTCCACCTCTCGTGGGCGGTGCCGGAGCAGAGCTCGCCCGAGAGTTCGCCGGCAGCCGCACCCCCTCGCCCCCCCGACGGCCCCCCTCGACCCCTTGGCCCGCCCCGCTCCGGAGGTCTATGGCGTTCCCCCATCCGAAGCCCCGCGTAGGCCTCCTGCTTGGACTCGCGAGCAACTCTCTCTGGTCGATTTGGCCTCCAAACTCTGGTGGCCGGCCCTGTCCCCCGTGCCTCGGTGTTGCCCCAGCCCTCCGGTGGCCCCCACCTCCTCTGGCGGTCCCCTGCGGAGCCCTCCACCCCCCTCTTGCCCCGTCCGCTCGGCCGGGATACTGCTGAGAGGCGAGCGTAGGATCGTTGGTCTCCTGCCCTTGGAGCTCGAGATTCGAATTTCGAATTTCGAAATTCGAATGTCGTATTTTCCATCGTAGTGCATGGGGGTGTGGCCGAACGTTATGCGCCGACATCTCCTTCCAGGTTCGACCATGCGCCCACTGCTCAGCGTGGCGACCATGCGCCCACTCCTTCGTGGGGCGGCATCGCTCCCATCGTTGGCTACGCGCCTCCTCTCCGCTATGCTCTCATATCGTCCCAAGCGGAGGGCTTATTGCCGCATCCACCAGCAGGAGGCCATGTGCCCTCCCAGGATGCTCCCATGCACCCTTTTCGGCATCTCTGGGAGGTAGCCCCCCCATTCTCCAGAGGGCGAACATGCCCCCCGCCATAGAGTGTTGTCCATTTGCCCCCCAACTCCACCACCCCCCGCCTCTGCGTATTGTCCATGCCCACCTCCGCAGCAGCTCATTGGCCATGCGCCCACCTCCCTGTCCGCGAACGGCCGCGCTCCGGGGTTCGTGCCAGCAGTCATCTACCGCAGGTGCTCATGCGCCCCCTGACTCTCTCACTGGTGCATGCTCCCACCTATCGGAGGGGTACCGCTCCCCGGCAGCGGCAGAAGGAGGCTATGTGCCTTCTTTCCCGAGGACCCCGCCCACTCCTTCGCGGAGCGATATTGCGCCCATCGTTGGCCATGCGCCCCGTCCGCGCTATGCTCCCCCGCTGTCCCAAGCAGAGGGCTTTGTGTCGTGCCCGCCAGCAGAAGGCCATGCGCCCACCCCTAGAGGCTCCCATGCGCCCTCTCCGGCGTCTCTGGGACGTGGGTCGGCCCCCCTTGTCCGGTGGGCGAGCAAGTATGTCACGACCCACCCCCTGAGGAAGGGCACGAGAACGTGGGTACGTCCAGCCTACGCCACAGTATCGACTGTAGAACGCTGTTCTAGGTCATTATCTAATCAATAACTCTCGCAATTATATAATATACCTGTCACAATCTCAACTCCGAATGGAGGACAAGTATAAGACACGATAATACTCAATCACAATCTAAGCACGATAAGATAACACATGAGTCTAACAACAATATGAAACTCAAGCAACTTAAATAAACTTCTAAACAACATCTCAAACAATCTCAAATACAACTGAATCTCCACTTATTACAAACAAGTTCTAAAAGTGAAACTAAACCATAAACTAGTAATCTACTCCAAGCACTACTGGTCCTCTAGGCAAGCTGTGAATATCCAGGTTACCTATAATATTTTCAACAGGTCCAGTCAGGACAGGAGCGAGCACAATACATCTCACGCAGTTCATATCATGTTGGAAAATATAAAGCATGCAAAAGAGTAAGATACATGGACTGTAAAGAAATATATGAAAACGAGAGAGATTTGATAACTGGAAATATCTATATACATGATAAGTAAGAACTGTAAGTAACCTGTGATTTAGAGCATGAGATGGTTATAAACGGGTTAGGACATATACAAGATTTCATAAGATTGTATAAGATTTTATAAGATTTCACAAGATTGTACAAGATGGGATTTGATCCCATAACCATTTCCTACTCACCCTCCCCAATCAATACACAAGGATCCAGTCAAGTTACGTTACCTTGTACAAGAGATTTTTATCATGTTTGCTCACATGATCATGAGAGTACAAGATTGCACAAGAGTATACATGAAAGCGGTGAACATAAAATACAAGATATTCTTAAAAAATACATGACAACTGTATCTGATGCATCCCGAGGGAGATAACATCGCATGACAAGATCCATATAGTACCAATCCGTGATAATAACGTGACAGCATCATGTAAAGTAATCTAGAGCAAAAATATAAATCCTAAGTATGAAATGATCAGAGAATGTACTCGCCTGATACCATGAATAACTGATATGAAAAGATGGCCAACTAAAGTCATAGAGTCCTAGTTAGAGAAACACAAGTTATAAAAAGTTTAATTTATATGGTAATTGAAATTATAATGCAATCTACATGAGTCTAAGTCAATATAGGTCAAAGTCAACTCTTGGTCAACTCTGGTCAACTATAAAGTCAAACTAGGTCAACTCTAGTCAACTGTGGTCAAACTAGCTAGGGTTGGGTCAACAATGGTCAACTAGTCTAGGTTAGTCAATTCTAGGTCAAAATAAACTTAAGTATATGTAAATCAAGTATCCAAGATAGCTACTAACTCATAGCCTAAGTTACTTGCTAAACCAAGCACAAAACTATGTCATAAGCTAACAAGGCACACAAACTTAGTCATATAATGTATATATTATTCACATTCACATATACATATACATAGATATATATAGGAAAGCTATTATATAGGCACATACATATATACATAGAGAGAGCGAAGGAGAGGTAAAAGAGTAAGTGAGTGTGTGTGTGACATGTGTGTGAAAGGATATATGTTAATGTTCTCAGATTTAGTAATAGGTAGGTGTATGTGACATGGGATACATGGTGTCAAAGGATGTATGAATGCATGTGTGTAAAAGATTATAGGTTAACTTAGTTTATAGAAATACATACATACATACTTACATTACATACATGCGTACATACATATCATATATACATACATATATTGCATACGTGCCTATATACATATCACATATGCATACTTGCATTCATTCATGCACCTATACATACATACATACATATTTGAATACATTATATACTTGCATACATTATATTTCATATATGTATACTCTACATGATATTACATTCACATATCATTAAGTTGCATACATATACTTATTTTTATTACATATATGTCATTCATGCATATTACATAAATACATGCATATACATTATATATTGTATACAACATGGAAAAAATAGAAGAGGGAAAAAGGGAGAAAACTAAAATGGAAAGGGAAGGGAAGGAAAAATGTAAGAAAAGGGAAAACAGTGGACATATACATGCTTGCATCATATATTCTACATTACCATATATACTATCATTATATATTGTATTACATTATGTATACATTATGCATTCATATCTATCATTACATGTATACCTTGTATTCATATCTAGCATTCATTGTATACTTTCATGCATACATTGTATATCATTCTTTCATTCATGCATTTATGCATTACTTACATACATTACATTGATTGCATTCTTACATGCTTGCATTCAACCATATATATATATATTAATGTAAACAGGATACATTCATATATATATATCATTTCATTCATCTAACATATCATGCATTACATACTCTACATTCATTTAGTATCCATACTACATAGGCTCATAGGTTACACAAAATGCATATGTTGTATAGTCACTGTTCTACTTAAAATCAATACTGTACCAATTGGGCCTTCACTAAATTCTAGGATTAAAGTATGTCGTAGCCCTTTGTGTTAGCTTTCCGAAACTTTAAACGAATCGCATTTTAGTATCCGAAAGCTCCCGGAATCGCAAAAATATTGAAACATGTTCGTCTTTCGTACAGCTGACACTCAAATAATTTTACAGAAATTTTCAGAACGAATTTGGCTTATTAAAAATATATTTAAAAGCTAACTTCGATACGATTCTTTTAAAAAAATGGAAGATAAATCGGAGTTCTAAGCTAAAAGTTATGACATTTCTATGTTGATTTGGTTTATAAAAATGTGGATGAATATTATGACGAATTTGAGTGTTTTGGACAAAAGAAACACATGTAGGCCAAGATACTTGGATACCAACATAGGTATCCAATGAAACTCATTCTAACCATCCTAAATAAGATCAATCCACTCTCTAACCATTCTAAAACTAAATTTAAATATCTATTTAAACTATTATCATACATATATACACATGGGGTGTCCTAATTTGGGATCTATCAAGTAGGACACAAGACACATATCTAAAATCCTTAAGAGAGCTCCAAATGGCCTCAAATTAAAATCTAATGGTTGTACATGCATGGGGGTAGATCTTATGGATTCAAATCTAACTAAAATACAAGGAAAATTGAAATAGAGAGATGGTTATACCTACTGGAAGTGGATCCCAATGATACACTCAAAGGACACGATTCCGACCCGAAAGCTCCTCCAAAATGGACACCTTTCCTTGCTTCTTGCTCCCAATCCTTGCTAGCACCTCCTCCTTGGTTGAATGAGAAAAAATGATGGAAGATTGGAAGAAGAATGGAGGGATTTAGAGATCAAAATCAAGAGGAAAGCTCTCAAGTTTGGGGAAGAACAAATTAGGGTTCTATGTAGAGGTAAAAAGAGGCAAGGATTTTTCTTAAGGATTCTTTATAGGAAGGGGGGACACTTGATGGCTGGTCATTAGATGAATTAGGGTTAGTTTTACATGTAGATGAGTGGCTAGGAGTTGTCCACCCAATTCTAAGCCTTCCTATTGGTTCAACAAGTCATAAGGCATTCTTTTTCACAAATATCCTAAGGAAAATATCCTACTACTATAATATCTAGATATTACTAACCTTGGCACTTAGTAGGAATGTTCTAACCATGATTCTAACCTCAAGACTAATCTAGATTAGGTTAAACTTCTAGGTTAAGGGTTAACTAAAGGATTAGCACAATATTTAATTAATATAAATTACAATTTCACAAAATTGTCAAAATGACCAAATACTCCTAAGCTAAAAAATAGTAATATGTCATTCTAATCACATGACTAGGCTCCCTTGGTCATGGTTAGTCTCTAGGCTTAGCAAAACTAGGTTTTAACAAGTTAACCATAAAAATCACCATTCAACATTTTAAATAGTTTTAAATTAATTAAAAATCACTAAAAATCATAACATATTTAAATATTATTATTAAATGATTATAATTACAAAATTTCAAAATTACCTTCATTTTAGAAACTGGGTGCTACAATGTGCCTTCCCCACCACAGCGCATCGGCCATGCGCCCCTCCCTGGGCAGCAGACAGCTCACCCTGCTAGCGCAGCGAAAACTCCTTTTTGCGGATATTCTACGACCTGACCACAGGGTGCAGCTCCCTTTCCAGCACTCAGCTACTTTCTTGCCAGACATTGTGCTCCCGAGCCCTGCCGACGGTTATACCATCTTCATCCCCTTCTCCTCCGCAGAGATCTCTTCTTCTCATCCTGCTTTGCGAAGACATTCATGTTGAAATTCAACGCCGGATGTCCCAAGATCACCATCGTTCAAGAAGCGATTGCTGGCTGGGGACTTTCAGCCGCCTACAAGGTCGCCCCGTTAGACCCGAAACACCTTCTACTCCACTTGACCTCTGTCACCCTCACTTTTCCAAGCTAGGAGTAAAATGATAATTTTCCATTTTATAATATTTTTGGGAATTTTATTTCATGAATATTAATATTTAATTATTATAGGAGTCGGATTCGAATTTTATCGCATTCCGAGTTAATTCGGGACCCCGAGAAAATTTGACTTGAGTCGTAATTAGCATGTTATTTAATCATGGCCCACCATAGTTAACTTTTAGGTTTAGGAGTTTGGACTAGTCCCCCATGAGTAATTAAGTTTAATTATGATTTTTAATTAATTTTAGCATTTTTCTAAAATCCATTGGATTAATTTTGCATGTAGGCTTAGGGAGGGGCAAACTTGTAATTACAAGTGCCCCTACCCCTTAGCACCATGGCCGGCCACAATAGGGCCACCCCTCCACCTCTTTTACTTCATCACTAAGTTTCTCCTTCTCTTCATTTCTTTTCTTCCAACTTCTTCTTCTCCTTCCAAATCTACATCTTAGGTAAGCTTTTAAACCCATCATAACTTCTCATAATTCATTTATTCTTTCACATTTATTATAGGGAAGACCATTCTCTACAAGTTGACACTAGATTTGTAGGTTTCCTTAAATTCTAGTTTAAGGATTAATTATGGTTTTATCCTTTTAAGAGTGGTATATATATATATATATATATATATATATATATTATATATATATATAATATTATAAGATATATATATATTTTTTTTTTGTTTTAAAAAAAAAAAAAAAAATAATATATTATATATATATATATATATATATATTATAATATATATATATATATATATAATATATATAAATATTATATATATATATATATATATATACAGAAAAAGAAAAAGAAAAAATATATATATATATTTTATTATATATATATATATATATATATATATATTATATACATTTATAAAAAATATATATATATATATATATATATATATATACATTTATATATATATAGATATGTGTAGATATATATATATATATATGTGTGTGTGTGGTCATACATATATATGTGTGTGTATTTGTGTGTGTAGAGAGGGGAAGGGAATGGGAATTAGTTGTGTGAGAGTGATATATATATTAGAGAGATTGAGAGAGAATTAGAGGAGAATTGAGAGAAAATTAGAGGAGGAATGAGAGGAAGAAAGGGGGAGCAACCAAGCGCACCAAGGGGGGATAGTGCTGCTGTTTCCCCCCACCTAACAACAGCAAAACAGCAGTAGTAGCAGCAGCAGCAAGCTGCAATAGCAGCAGCAGTTAGCAGCAGTAGGGGCAGCAGAGCACCCCCAAACCACCCCCCTTTTAGCCCCTAAGATCCCCACTATATACCCATATATATATATATATATATATATATATATATATATATATATATGTATATATATACCCTGATATATTAGCTATTTAGACACCTATTTGACCCATTAAAATAGCCCCAAGAACTTGTCCCAAAAGAGTGTGAAAAATGGGTTTGAATGAGTGAGTGAATGTTAAGTTAGGATTTTGGTTAAGGGGTGAAATTGAGTTCCGTGATTCGGAACGCGTTGAAACTTGGAGGGGACTTAGATAATGTGATTTAGATTTTGTGGGTAGGCTTCGGAGTTGGAATCGGGGTTGCGTGTGGGATTAGGGAGACGGTATCGCACCGTACCATTCCGTATCTTGAAATATTCAAGATAACGGGTAAACAGGCGATACGGACCGTAAGATAGACTGTTTGTCCACTTACCCTAGAAAACTTGGTAGGTAATGGTTGTATAGGCTAGTACCCTACTACCCTAGAAAGCACGGAGTGGAATTCCTAAGGAAAGGCCACTTGGCGTCGAGTTAGAACGGTTCGAGGATAAATGTTAAGGGGTAATCAGGTAAATTCAAGATACGGAGTTCGGGTAGTCGGATTGATTTCAAACTTAGGTGGCATGTTGGGTACACCCTACAAATGTCATATTTGAGCCGATTTTGGCTCGGTTCACCTAGAGTTGACTTTTTACCCAAAAGGCAATCGTGAGTCAACACTTTTTCTAGATTTGACCAAATCCAAACCAGAGTTGGCCAGTTGACCAAAAGTCAACTATTGGTCAACATTTGACCAGTTTGACCTAGGTTTGACCTAGAGTTGACCAGAGTTGACCAGGGTTGACCAGTTGACCAAAAGTTAACTGTAGGCCAACTCTTGACCCCGTTTGACTTTTTTCGACTTGTTTTGACCTGTGATGACTGGTATGACCAAGGGTTGACTTGGTCTGACTTAGATTGACTTGATATAACTTGATTTGACCTAGATTTGACTTGATAAGACTTAGTGTGACTCAGAGGGACCTAGTTTGACCTAGATTGCATATCATTCATTGTGAATCATTCATAAACTTGTTTAAACTTAAATTAACATACAGTATCTCATATTTAGGTTTCTGATTACCGCTCTGAGCATTGATATACCCTAAAGCTCAGGACAGCAGGCGAGTATATTCACTGATAGTTTTTATTGTCTTGATATCTGCTATATCCGATTCAGTCGTAGTGTCTTACTTGATTCTCAATCACGATAGTTCATGGACTAGTACACGTTGGATCATGACATGAGATATTGTTCCTAGATTTCTGAGTATATTGGAACACTTCCTGTCTTGTTCCCTGTACTTTTATAGACACCAATTTCTAAGGGAATTTGCTACCCTCTTACGGAATCACGTGCCATGACGTGTCATGTCCAGATCTATTATACTATTCGGGGATGAGGAATTATTAGGGACTATATGATCCAAGCCACCCTGTCACTATTTATGTGCTCGCGCCACTCTTCCCTCACGAAGGGTGTAGCGAGATCCTTTTGCCTTGTGCTCGTTATCCAGGTTGGCCGGCATGACTTTCCGTTGACGTCACCGCGGATTGCCGGGCCAAGTGGATAGCCTGTCCTGTCACTTATCCCAAGCCGATCACATATCGCTCTAATAATTCAAGTCACATTTTATATTTACTTTATCTTATCGTATATCCTGCTCTGTTCTATATTAAGTATTTTCCTCACTATGCCATGATATACAGTTACTCACATGCTCTACATGCCTTTACATTGTACCTTGATTGGAGACTAAGTTCTGTTCGGGAGAAGAGTTATAACCCCGGTCCTTGTTTGGTTTAAGGGTTGTAACTCGGCTTTCGAACGGTTCCCAAGTTTTCATATATCTTTTGTCTCGTAGTTCATTATACTGTCTCTTATAGAATTTGTCAATTCACATGAAACTGCTGTTAGTGTTTGTACTTGCTTATTTTTCTGACAGGATACCGTTATGATATATTATAGATGATTCTGAGTCGGACTGCTCGATCTATTATGGGATCGAGTCAGATGGAGTAGCCTTGGATCCTTATAGCAGAGCCACTAGATTTTATACTTCCAGAGTATTGTAGAATAGCTAGGTTTGACTGGACTGCGATCCAGCTAGCTTTTTCAGACTGTAGCTTCTACATTATATTTTGAGACCCTGTGATGTTGTATATATCTGGACTTGTATTGGACTCTGGACTTATTTACTCTTTCATCTACCACATGTTCTTTTTCTGAGCTATCTACCTTAGTTTTATTCTGTGATTGAGACTGTATTGATATGTCACCTCCATTCAGAGAGTATATACTGTACAGGTACCTTTATACTGTTAGTCGTAGTATTTACAGGCGGTATATCCGATACTGCGGCGTAGGCTGGACGTACCCATGTGCTCGTGTCCCTCATAAGGGTGCGGGTCGTGACACGTTTTGGTGGTGGCCCACGCAGGTCCTGTGTCATAATTAGTACGATCTCGTAATGGTGCTCGACCTAGAGTACTAATTACGAACCTGCAATTAGGACGTAGGACCTAGGAAATGATAGGAGTTTCTCAATCACACCTAGGAATTTCCGATCTTTTGATTATCATGATTATTCACCTTGTATTAAATTAATTGTCCTTCTTTGATAATATCTACTCATGTGCCATATTGATCTCCTTATTTCAATTTGTCTCCAGGATGACGAAGACGCATCCGCAGGCCACTGGATCGAGTAGCTTGCCCGAGAGATCTGATCAGGCTGAGGAAGAGGTTCACGAGACTGCCCCCAGTGATTACACTATCCCAGAGGCCCTGGCAGTTGCACAGGGAGGTCTACCACCTCCACCCCAGAGGGTTACGGTCGTTGTTCCAGAGATATTGTCGCCACCACCACCGATACCAACGGATACACAACATGTGTTCCTTCTCCTACAGCAGATAATGGAGACACAGCAGGACAGGCAGAGGCGTCGTAGCGCCAGTCGGAGGCGTCATACCGTTAGATCGAGATGTTGAGGCAGAGTATAGAGAACTCGCATCAGCTTGTACTGGCAGCAGTGGAGAGATTGGCACCGGGTACGGTACAGGGCCCTACTGGCCAGCAGCTGTACCAGCAGCAGGCCAGGCCAGGGACAGTACTAGACTTTAGGAAGATGAGCTCCAGGGACTTCACAGGCACAGAGGGCATCCTTTATGCAGATGACTGGCTAGAGGATGTGCAGCGGAGCATGGAGCTGGCAGAGCTTCCTAGAGCGCTTTAGATTTTGGCTGCAGCCAGCCGATTCTTCGATATTGTGCTGACATGGTATCGCACGGATCCTCGTGCGTCGGTGAAAGGGCTGACATGGGAGAACTTCCGGAGGCTCTTCGAGAAGTTCTTTCCGGACGTGGCTCTTACAGCATTGGAGGGCCAGTTCGTGGGTCTAGTGCAGGGGAACTCATCGGTGGACGAGTATGCAGCTAAGTTCTTCCGCCTTAGAAGGTTTGCTCCCGATATGATCTAGGATAAGGGGCAGAAGGCTCGTAAGTTCCGCAGGGGACTTATTCATGCAGTGCGCACCCGCACCTCGGGTCGCCATGACGTGACGTTCGATCAGATATTGATGGACGTGCAGATTGCAGAGGAGGACTTTGACCTCAAGCCGAAGAGGAGCGGAGATACTATAGGGGTGAGTTCCAGTACGGGACCGGCCAAGCGCCCCCATATTCAGCATCAGCAGAGGCCATTTCAGCAGCAGCCTCTGTTACAGATTCAGCAGGCACCGGTACATATCCAGCAGCACCAGGGACAGGTCCAGAGACCGGCTACTCCGTGCGGCTTCTGCGGGAAGTCGGGGCACACCAGGGAGGCTTGCAAGAAGAGATTGGGCGTATGTCTTTACTGTGGGGCGCCCGATCACCAGCTGAGGGATTGCCATTTTTGCGGAGTTCGAGGAGGCCATGATAGAGCGCAGCTGGCTAGAGGACCAGCAGTTCAGCAGAGGGGTCCTCCACTTTAGACCTAGCAGCAGCGCTTTGTTCAGCACCAGAAGGGAGCACCCGCGGGCAGGGTGTTCGCTTTGGCAGCAGAGAAGGAGACAGAGCCGGTGGGAGATGTGGTAGCAGGTCATGTTCTCCTAGATTCTTTCCCTGCTTTTGCCTTGTTTGATTCTGAGACGACCCATAGTTTTGTGTCTGTTTCTTTTGCTTTGAGACACAATATTATTGCTGTATATATGGATAGGACTTGCAAGATTATGACCGGGGGAGGTATTATCCTGGTTAATAATATTTGCAAGGGGCGGAGAGTCACTCTGAGAGGCCGGGACTTGAGTGTGTGTCTGCTCGTAATGCCCCTACCGAGGTACGATATGGTACTCGGTATAGATTGGTTGAGCATGCACCATGCTAGCATTGATTGCAGAGGAGGCGGAGTTCTTTTTAGGACGTCGGGAGAGCCAGAGATCGAGTTTGCTCGAGGAGCAACGGAGTCGGAGGCTGGATTCTGTGGAGCTTTGTTGGCGGGGCAGGATTTGCCAAATCCGTTGATTGCTGAGTTCTCAAATGTCTTTTCCGAGGAGTTTTCGGGGATGCCGCCAGACAGGGACATTGAGTTCTCCATAGACGTGGTGCCGGGCGTCGAGCCCATTTTACAGCACGTCTATAGGGTGAACAACAGCAAGTTGATAGAGCTGAAGAAGCAAGTCGACGAGCTGCAGGACAAGGGGTTCATCGGATCCAGTTCTTCGTCCTGGGGAGCGCCAGTCCTATTTGTGTCGAAGAAGGACGGTACGTCCCGTATGTGCATTGATTACCGGGCGCTCAACAACCTCACTATCAAGAATAGGTACCCTTTGTCGAGGATCGACGACTTGTTCGATCAGCTGAGTGGGGCAAAGGTCTTTTCGAAGATAGATTTGAGGTCCGAGTATCACCAGTTGAAGGTGAGACGGGATAACATTCCCAAGACGGCATTTTGGACTCGGTACGGCCAGTACGAGTTTACAGTGATGCCATTTGGGTTGACCAATGCTCCCGCGGTGTTTATGAACTTGATGAACAAGGTATTCCATCAGTACCTTGACAAGTTCGTGGTGGTCTTCATAGGCGATATCTTGATCTATTCGAAGACGCAGGAGGAGCATAAGGAGCACTTAAGAGTTGTGTTAGAGACTCTGAGGAGGGAGCAACTCTACGGGAAGCTTTCGAAGTGTGAGTTCTTCTTAGACCAGGTGGAGTTCCTAGGTCATGTTGTGACCGAGCATAGGATTTCCGTAGACCAGAGGAAGATTTCGGCAGTGGAGTCCTGGTCTACGCCTAGTTTAGTTCCCGAGGTTCGGAGCTTCCTGGGTTTGGCTGGCTATTACCGAAAGTTTGTCCAGGACTTCTCGTGGATTGCAGAGCCGATGACTAGACTCACCAGAAAGGACGTGGAGTTCGTCTGGACTGTTGAGTGTCAGGCGGCATTCGATGAGCTGAAGAGGAGGTTGACTTAAGCTCCGATCTTGACTTTGCCATCCGGGTCAGGAGGGTTCTCGATCTTCAGCGATGCTTCCGGAAAGGGTTTACCGTGTGTTCTTCAGCAGCACGGGAAGGTGATTGCCTATGCATCCAGGCAGTTGTGTCCTCATGAGAAGAACTATCCTACTCATGATCTGGAGTTGGCCGCGGTTATATTTGCTTTGAAGTTATGGAAGCATTACCTGTACGGAGAGCGAGTTGAGATCTTCACAGATCACAAGAGCTTGAAGTACGTGTTCACTCAGAAGGAGTTGAACATGCGACAGAGGCGATGGTTAGAGCTGATGAAGGACTTCGATATATCCTTGCAGTACCATCCGAAAAAGGCCAACGTAGTTGCAGATGCCTTGAGCAGGTATCCAGTTGCTATGTTCTTGACGACAGATCGTCACTTGTTGGCCGACCTGGATAGTTTGGGTATCGAGGTCATCATCCCGGGCGTGGAGATCCAGATGTGGGGTTTGCAGATTTAGTCTGAGCTGATGGATAGAGTCATGTCAGCGCAGTATGATGATGTTTCCCTGAGGAGCATCAGGGAGCAGGTGAGGAGGGGCTTGCTTGACGATTTCTCTGTAGCCGAGGACGGGTCGTTGCGGCATGGTACTAGGTTGTGCATTCCGCATGGAGAGCTTCGGGAGAAGGTTCTTCAGGAGGCGTATCGCTCTCAGTATTCTATGCATCCTGGGGCCAACAAGATGTATAGGGACCTGAGAGAGCACGTATGGTGGTATGGCATGAAGCGCGAGATAGCTCAGTTTGTATCTCGTTGCCTTGTGTGTCAGCAGGTGAAGGCCGAGAGACAGAGACCAGGTGGATTGCTACAGCAGCTACCCATTCCCGAGTGGAAGTGGGAGCACATCACCATGGACTTTCTATCTGGACTTCCACGATCGCCAGGAGGGAAGGATGCGGTTTGGGTCATAGTTGATAGATTGACCAAATCGGCCCACTTTTTGCCTTTCAAAGTGGGTTTGTCTACAAAGAGGCTGGCTAAGCTGTATGTTCGTCAGATCGTGAGATTGCACGGAGTTCCGGTGAGCATAGTTTCAGATCGGGATAGCCGATTCACTTCCCACTTCTGGAGGAGTTTACAGGCTAGATTGGGTACCTCGCTCAAGTTTAGTACTGCTTATCATCCTCAGACAAATGGGCAGTCGGAGAGGACCATCCAGACTTTGGAGGATATTCTTCGTATATGTGTGCTAGATCTCGGGGGTTCTTGGGAGGACCATCTTCACCTGGTAGAGTTTGCTTACAATAACAGCTACCAGGCCAGTATAGAGATGTCACCATTTGAGTCTCTATATGGACGGAGATGTCGTACTCCTTTGTCTTGGGACGATGTCGGCGAGCGGGCGCTTCTTAGGCCGGTGATGGTTGTAGATGCGGTCAAGAAGGTCAGGTTGATTAGAGACAGACTTCGGGTGGCTCAGGATAGGCAGCGACATTGGGCCGAGAGTCACCGGAGACCGTTAGAGTTCGAGGTTAGTTTCAGTTTTTGTCGTATTTGTTGTGATTGTTTGTTAGTTGTGTGTTGAGTTTTTATCTTGTGTCTAGGTTGGTGACATGGTATTTCTGAGGATATCCCCGACACGTGGCACTATTCGCTTTGGCGGCGGTGGAAAGCTCAGTCCGCGCTACATCGGACCTTTCACCATCTTAGAGAGGATCGGTGCAGTAGCCTACCGACTGGACTTGCCTACTATGCTCGAGGGAGTGCACAACGTGTTTCATGTATCTCAGCTGAGGCGGTACGTGGCAGATCCTAGCCATGTATTGGACCATTTAGCGATATAGGTAGGACCTACTCTCAGCTATCCAGAACAGTCGGTGGAGATTCTGGATCGCAGGGAGAAGGTGCTCCGGAACCAGGTCATACCCTTGGTTTGGGTTGCGTGGAGACATCATTCTCCAGGTGAGTCTACCTGGGAGAGGGAGAATGACATGCGGGAGCATTTTTTCTATCTTTTCGTGCCCTGAGGTATAAATCTATTTTTTTTGTCTTTCTGTTTGTGATTTCCTGTGCTTGTTGTCTTCAATTTCGAGGATGAAATTTTTTTAAGGTGGATAGACTTGTCACCCTCACTTTTCCAAGTTAGGGGTAAAATGGTAAATTTCTATTTTATAATATTTTTGGGAATTTTATTTCATGAATATTAATATTTAATTATTATAGGAGTCGGGTTCGAATTTCATCGCATTCCGAGTTAATTCGGGACCCCGGGAAAATTCGACTTGAGTCGTAATTAGCATGTTATTTAATCATGGCCCACCATAGTTAACTTTTAGGTTTAGGAGTTTGGACTAGTCCCCCATGAGTAATTAAGTTTAATTATCATTAATTAATTTTAGCATTTTTCCAAAACCCATTTGGATTAATTTTGCGTGTAGGCTTAGGGAGGGGCAAACTTGTAATTACAAGTGCCCCTACCCCTTAGCACTATGGCCGGCCACAATAGGGCCACCCCCTCCACCTCTCTTACTTCATCACTAAGTTCCTCCCTCTCTCTTCATTTCTTTTGTTCTAACTTCTTCTTCTCCTTCCAAATCTACATCTTAGGTAAGCTTTTAAACCTATCATAACTTCTCATAATTTATTTATTCTTTCACGTTTATTATAGGGAGACCATTCTCTACAAGTTGACCCTAGATTTTGTAGGTTTCCTTCAATTCTAGTTTAAGGATTAATTATGGTTTTATCCTTTTAAGAGTGGTGTATATTTTTTTTTTTTTTTTTTTTAAGAGTGGTGTATATATATATATATATATATATATATATATATATATATATATATATATATATATATATAGACACACACACACACACACACACATATGTATCTATATATATATATAAAATATATATATATATATATATATATATATATATATATATATATATATATATATATATGTGTGTGTGTGTGTGTGTGTGTGTGTGTGTGGTCATACATATATATGTGTGTGTATTTGTGTGTGTAGAGAGGGGAAGGGAATGGGAATTAGTTGTGTGAGAGTGATATATATATTAGAGAGATTGAGAGAGAATTAGAGGAGAATTGAGAGAAAATTAGAGGAGGAATGAGAGGAAGAAAGGGGGAGCAACCAAGGCACCAAGGGGGGGATAGGGCTGTTGTTCCCCCCCCCCCCCCCCCCTCCCCCCACCTAACAGCAGCAAAACAGCAGTAGTAGCAGCAGCAGTTAGCAGCAGTAGGGGCAGCAGAGCACCCCCAAACTACCCCCCTTTTTAGCCCCTAAGATCCCCACTATATACCCATATATATATGTATATATATCCCCCTATATATTAGCTATTTAGACACCTATTTGACCCACTAAAATAGCCCCAAGAACTTGTCCCAAGAGAGTGTGAAAAATGGGTTTGAATGAGTGAGTGAATGTTAAGTTAGGATTTTAGTTAAGGGGTAAAATTGAGTTCCGTGATTCGGAACGCGTTGAAACTTTGAGGGGACTTAGATAATGTGATTTAGATTTTGTGGGTAGGCTTCGGAATTGGAATCGGGGTTACGTGTGGGATTAGGGAGACGGTATCGCACCGTACCATTCCGTATCTTGAAATATTCAAGATAACGGGTAAACAGGCGATACGGACCGTAAGATAGACTGGATGTCCACTTACCCTAGAAAACTTAGTAGGTAATGGTTGTATAGGCTAGTGCCCTACTACCCTAGGAAGCATGGAGTGGAATTCCTAAGGAAAGGCCACTTGGCGTCGAGTTAGAACGGTTTGAGGATAAATGTTAAGGGGTAATCGGGTAAATTCAAGATACGGAGTTCGGGTAGTCGGATTGACTTGAAACTTGGGTGGCATGTTGGGTACACCCTAAAAATGTCATATTTGAGCCGATTTTGGCTCGATTGACCCAGAGTTGACTTTTTACCCAAAAGTCAATCGTGAGTCAACACTTTTTCTAGATTTGACCAAATCCAAACCAGAGTTGGCCAGTTGACCAAAAGTCAACTATTGGTCAACATTTGACCAGTTTGACCTAGGTTTGACCTAGAGTTGACCATAGTTGACCAAGGTTGACCAGTTGACCAAAAGTTAACTGTAGGCCAACTCTTGACCCCGTTTGACTTTCTTCGACTTGTTTTGACCTGTGATGACTGGTATGACCTAGGGTTGACTTGGTCTGACTTAGATTGACTTGATATAACTTGATTTGACCTAGATTTGACTTGACAAGACTTAGTGTGACTCAGAGGGACCTAGTTTGACCTAGATTGCATATTATTCATTGTGAATCATTCATAAACTTGTTTAAACTTAAATTAACATACAGTATCTCATATTTAGGTTTCTGATTACCGCTCTGAGCATTGATATACCCTACATCTCAGGACAGCAAGTGAGTACATTCACTGATAGTTTTTATTGTCTTGATATCTGCTATATCCGATTCAGTCATAGTGTCTTACTTGATTCTCAGTCACGATAGTTCATGGACTAGTACACGTTGGATCATGACGTGAGATGTTGTTCCTAGATTTCTGGGTATATTGGTACACTTCCTGTCTTGTTCCCTGTACTTGTATAGACACCAATTTCTAAGGGAATTTGCTACCCTCTTACGGAATCACGTGCCATGACGTGTCATGTCCAGATCCATTATACTATTCGGGGATGAGGAATTATTAGGGGCTATATGATCCAAGCCACCCTGTCACTATTCATGTGCTCGCGCCACTCTTCCCTCACGAAGGGTGTTGCGAGATCTTTTTGCCTTGTGCTCGTTATCCAGGTTGGTCGGCATGACTTTCCGTTGAGGTCACCGTGGATTGCCGGGCCAAGTGGATAGCCGGTACTGTCACTTATCCCAAGCCGATCACATATCGCTCTAATAATTCAAGTCATATTTTATATTTACTTTATCTTATAGTATATCCTGCTCTGTTCTACATTCAGTATTTTCCTCACCATGCCATGATATACAGTTACTTATATGCTCTATATGCCTTTACATTGTACCTTGATTGGAGACTAAGTTCTGTTCGGGAGAAGAGTTACAACCCCGGTCCTTGTTTGGTTTAAGGGTTGTAACTCGGCTTTCGAACGGTTCCCAAGTTTTCATATATCTTTGTCTCGTAGTTCATTATACTGTCTCTTATAGAATTTGTCAATTCACATGGAACTGCTGTTCGTGTTTGTACTTGCTCATTTTTCTGACAGGATACCGTTATGATATATTCTAGATGATTCTGAGTCGGAATGCTCGACCTATTATGGGATCGAGTCAGATAGAGTAGCCTTGGATCGTGGCCTTATAGTAGAGCCACTAGATTTTATACTTCCAGAGTAGTGTAGATTAGCTAGGTTTGACTGGACTGCGATCCAGCTAGCTTTATCAGACTGTAGCTTCTATATTATATTTTGAGACCCTGTGATGTTGTATATATCTGGGCTTGTATTGGACTCTGGACTTATTTACTCTTTCATCTACCACTTGTTCTCTTTCTGAGCTATCTACCTTAGTTTTATTCTGTGATTGAGACTGTATTAATATGTCACCTCCATTCGGAGAGTATATACTGTACAGGTACCTTTATACTGTTAGTCGTAGTATTTACAGGCAGTATACACAGCGTTCTACCGCCGATACTGCGACGTAGGCTGGACGTACCCACGTGCTCGTGCCCCTCATAAGGGTGCGGGTCGTGACACATTTTTGTGGTAGCCCACGCAGGTCCTGTGTCGCAATTAGTGCGATCTCGTAATGGTGCTCGACTTAGAGTACTAATTACGAGCCTGCAATTAGGACGTAGGACCTAGGACATGATAGGAGTTTCTCAATCACACCTAAAAATTTCTGATCTTTTGATTATCATGATTATTCACCTTGTATTAAATTAACTGTCATTCTTTGATAATATCTACTCATGTGCCGTATTGATCTTCTTGTTTCAATTCGTCTCCAGGATGACGAAGACGCATCCGCAGGCCACTGGATCGAGTAGCTTGCCCGAGAGATCTGATCAGGCTGAGGAAGAGGTTCACGAGACTGCCTCCATTGATTCCACTATCCCAGAGGCCCTGGCAGTTGCACAGGAAGGTCTACCACCTCCACCCCAGAGGGTTACGGTCGTTGTTCCAGAGATACTGCCGCCACCACCACCGATACTGACGGATACACATCATATGTTCCTTCTCCTACAGCAGATGATGGAGACACAGTAGGACAGGCAGAGGCATCGCAGTGCCAATCGGAGGCATCACACCGTCAGATCGAGATGCTGAGGCAGAGTATGGAGAACTCGCATCAGCTTGTACTGGCAGCAGTAGAGAAAGTAGCACCGGGTACGGTACAGGGCCCTACTGGCCAGCAGTCGTACCAGCAGTAGGCCAGGCCAGGAACAATACTAGACTTTAGAAAGATGAGCTCCAGGGACTTCATAGGCACAGAGGGCATCCTTTATGCAGACGACTGGCTAGAGGATGCGCAGCGAAGCATAGAGCTGGCAGAGCTTCCTAGAGCGCTTTGGGTTTTGGCCGCAGCCAGCCGATTCTTCGATATTGCGCTGACATGGTATCGCACGGATCCTCGTGCGTCGGTGAGAGGGCTGACATGGGAGAACTTTCGGAGGCTCTTCAAGGAGAAGTTCTTCCCGGACGTGGCTCTTACAGCATTGGAGGGCCAGTTCGTGGGTCTAGTGCAGGGGAACTCGTCGGTGGACGAGTATGCAGCTGAGTTCTTCCGCCTTAGCAGGTTCACTCCTGATATGATCCAGGATGAGGGGCAGAAGGCTCGTAAGTTCTGCAGGGGACTTATTCATGCAGTGCGCACCCGCACCTCGGGTCGCCGTGACGCGACGTTCGATCAGATATTGATGGACGCACAGATTACAGAGGAGGACTTCGACCTCAAGCCGAAAAGAAGCGGAGATACTATAGGGGCGAGTTCCAGTGCGGGACCGGCCAAGCGCCCCCATATTCAGCATTAGTAGTGGCCATTTCAGCAGCAGCCTCTATTACAGATTCAGCAGGCACCGGTACATATCCAGCAGTACCAGGGACAGGGCCAGAGACCGGCTACTCCGTGCGGCTTCTGCGGGAAGCCGGGGCACACCAAGAAGGCTTGCAGAAAGAGATTGGGCGTCTGTCTTTACTGGGGTGCCCAATCACCAGCTGAGGGAGTGCCGTTTTTGCGGAGTCCGAGGAGGCCAGGATAGAGCGCAGCCAGCTAGAGGACCAGCAGTTCAGCAGAGGGGTCCTCTACTTCAGACCTAGCAGCAGCGTTTTGTTCAGCACCAGAAAGGAGCACCCGCGGGCAGGGTGTTTGCTTTGGCAGCAGAGGAGGAGACAGAGCCGGTGGGAGATGTGGTAGCAGGTCATGTTCTCCTAGATTCTTTTCCTGCTTTCGCCTTGTTTGATTCTGGGGCGACCCATAGTTTTGTGTCTGTTTTTTTTTTGCTTTGAGACACAATATTATTGCTGAATATATGGATAGGACTTGCAAGATTATGACCGGGGGAGGTATTATCCTGGTTAATAATATTTACAAGGGGCGGAGAGTCACTCTGAGAGGCCGGGACTTGAGTGTGTGTCTGCTCGTAATGCCCCTACCGAGGTACGATATGGTACTCGATATGGATTGGTTGAGCATGCACCATACTAGCATTGATTGCAGAGGAGGCAGAGTTCTTTTTAGGACGCCGGGAGAGCCAGAGATCGAGTTTACTCGAGGAACAGCAGAGCCGGAGGCTGGATTCTGTGGAGCTTTGTTGGCGGGGCAGGATTTGCCACATCCGTTGATTGCTGAGTTCTCAGATGTCTTTTCCGAGGAGTTTCCGGGGATGCCGCCAGACAGGGATATTGAGTTCTCCATAGACTTGGTGCCGGGCGCCGAGCCCATTTCATAGCATGTCTATAGGGTGAACAATAGCAAGTTGATAGAGCTGAAGAAGCAAGTCGACGAGCTACAGGACAAGGGGTTCATCGGATCCAGTTCTTCGTCCTGGGAAGCGCCAGTCCTATTTGTGCCGAAGAAGGACGGTACGTCCCGCATGTGCATTGATTACCGGGCGCTCAACAACCTCACTATCAAGAATAGGTACCCTTTGTCGATGATCGACGACTTGTTCGATAAGCTGAGTGGGGCAAAGGTTTTTTCGAAGATAGATTTGAGGTCCGGGTATTACCAGCTGAAGGTAAGGCAGGATAACATTCCCAAGACGGCATTTCGGACTCGGTACGGCTAGTATGAGTTTACAGTGATGCCATTTGGGTTGACCAATGCTCTCGCGGTGTTCATGAACTTGATGAACAAGGTATTCCATCAGTACCTTGACAAGTTCGTGGTGGTCTTCATAGGCGATATCTTGATCTATTCGAAGACGCAGGAGGAGCATGAGGAGCACTTGAGAGTTGTGTTAGAGACTCTGAGGAGGGAGCAACTCTACGGGAAGCTTTCGAAGTGTGAGTTCTTCTTAGACCAGGTGGAGTTCCTAGGTCATGTTGTGATCGAGCATGGGATTTCAGTAGACCAGAGGAAGATTTCGGCAGTGGAGTCCTGGTCTACGCCCAGTTCAGTTGTCGAGGTTCGGAGCTTTCTGGGTTTGGCTGGCTATTACCGGAAGTTCGTCCAGGACTTCTCGCAGATTGCAGAGCCGATGACTAGACTCACCAGGAAGGACGTGGAGTTCGTCTGGACTGTTGAGTGTCAGGCGGCATTCGATGAGCTGAAGAGGAGGTTGACTTCAGCTTCGATCTGGACTTTTCCATCCGGGTCAGGAGGGTTCTCGATCTTTAGCGATGCTTCCGGGAAGGATTTAGGGTGTGTTCTTCAGCAGCATGGGAAGGTGATTGCCTATGTATCCAGGCAGTTGCGTCCTCATGAGAAGAACTATCCTACTCATGATCTGGAGTTGGCCGCGGTTACATTTGCTTTGAAGTTATGGAAACATTACCTGTACGGAGAGCGAGTTGAGATCTTCACAGATCACAAGAGCTTGAAGTACGTGTTCACTCAGAAGGAGTTGAACATGCGGCAGAGGTGGTGGTTAGAGCTGATGAAGGACTTTGATATATCCTTGCAGTACCATCCGGAAAAGGCTAACGTAGTTGTAGATTCCTTGAGCAGGTATCCAGTTGCTATATTCTTGACGACAGATCATCACTTGTTGGCCGACCTGGATAGTTTGGGTATCGAGGTCATCATCCCGGGCGTGGAGATCCCGATGTAGGGTTTGCAGATTCAATCTGAGCTGATGGATAGAGTTAGGTCAGCGCAGTATGATGATGTTGCCCTGAGGAGCATCAGGGAGCCGGTGAGGATGGGCTTGCTTGACGATTTCTCTGTAGCCGAAGACGGGTCATTGCGGCACGGTACTAGGTTGTGCGTTCCGCGTGGAGAGCTTCGGGAGGAGGTTCTTCAGGAGGCGCATCGCTCTCAGTATTCTATGCATCCTGGGGCCAACAAGATGTACAGGGACCTGAGAGAGCACGTATGGTGGTATGGCATGAAGCGCGAGATAGCTCAGTTTGTATCTCGTTGCCTTGTGTGTCAGCAGGTGAAGGCCGAGAGATAGAGACCAGGAGGATTGCTACAGCCGCTACCCATTCCCGAGTGGAAGTGGGAGCACATCACTATGGACTTTGTATCTGGACTTCCACGATCGCCAGGAGGGAAGGACGCGGTTTGGGTTATAGTTGATAGATTGACCAAATCGGCCCACTTTTTGCCTTTCAAAGTGGGTTTGTCTACGGAGAGGCTGGGTGAGCTGTATGTTCGTCAGATTGTGAGATTATACGGAGTTCCGGTGAGCATAGTTTCAGATCGGGATAGCCGGTTCACTTTCCACTTCTAGAGGAGTTTACAGGCTAGCTTGGGCACCTCGCTCAAGTTTAGTACTACTTATCATCCTCAGACAGATGGGCAGTCGGAGAGGACCATCCAGACTTTGGAGGATATGCTTCACACATGTGTGCTAGATCTCGGGGGTTCTTGGGAGGACCATCTTCACCTGGTAGAGTTTGCTTACAACAACAGCTACCAGGCCAGTATAGAGATGTCACCATTTGAGGCTCTATATGGACGGAGATGCCGTACTCCTTTGTCTTAGGACGATGTCGACGAGCGGGCGCTTCTTGGACCGGAGATGGTTGTAGATGCGGCCGAGAAGGTCAGGATGATTAGAGACAGACTTCGGGTGGCTCAGGATAGGCAGCGGTATTGGGCCGATAGTCACCGGAGACCGTAAGAGTTCGAGGTTAGTTTCAGTTCTTGTCGTATTTGTTGTGATTGTTTGTTAGTTGTGTGTTGAGTTTTTGTCTTGTGTCTAGGTTGGTGACATGGTATTTCTGAGGATATCCCCGACACGTGGCACTATTCGCTTTGGCGGTGGTGGAAAGCTCAGTCCGTGCTACATCAGATCTTTCACCATCTTAGAGAGGATCGGTGCAGTAGCCTACCGACTGGACTTGCCTACTAGGCTCGAGGGAGTGCACAACGTGTTTCATGTATCTCAGCTGAGGAGGTACCTGGAAGATCCTAGCCATGTATTGGACCATTCAGCGATACAGGTGGGACCTACTCTCAGCTATCCAGAACAGCCGGTGGAGATTCTGGATCGCAGGAAGAAGGTGCTCCGAAACCAGGTCATACCCTTGGTTCGGGTTGCGTGGAGACATCACTCTCCAGGTGAGTCTACCTGGGAGAGGGAGGACGACATGCGGGAGCATTTTCCCTATCTTTTCGTGCCCTGAGGTATAAATCTATTTCTTTTGTCTTTCTGTTTGTGATTTCCTGTGCTTGTTGTCTTCAATTTCGAGGACGAAATTTTTTTAAGGTGGATAGACTTGTCACCCTCACTTTTCCAAGTTAGGGGTAAAATAGTAATTTTCTATTGTATAATATTTTTGGGAATTTTATTTCATGAATATTAATATTTAATTATTATAGGAGTCGGGTTCGAATTTCATCGCATTCCGAGTTAATTCGGGACCACGGGAAAATTCGACTAGAGTCGTAATTAGCATGTTATTTAATCATGGCCCACCATAGTTAACTTTTAGGTTTAGGAGTTTGGACTAGTCCTCCATGAGTAATTAAGTTTAATTATGATTAATTAATTTTAGCATTTTTCCAAAACCCATTTGGATTAATTTTGCATGTAGGCTTAGGGAGGGGCAAACTTGTAATTACAAGTGCCCCTACCCCTTAGCACCATGGCCGGCCACAATAGGGCCACCCCCTCCACCTCTTTTACTTCATCACTAAGTTTCTCCCTCTCTCTTCATTTCTTTTCTTCCAACTTCTTCTTCTCCTTCCAAATCTACATCTTAGGTAAGCTTTTAAACCCATCATAACTTCTCATAATTTATTTATTCTTTCACGTTTATTATAGGGGAGACCATTCTCTACAAGTTGACCCTAGATTTTGTAGGTTTCCTTAAATTCTTGTTTAAGGATTAATTATGGTTTTATCCTTTTAAGAGTGGTATATATATATATATATATATATATATATATATATATATATATATATATATATATATTATATATTATAAAAAAAAAATATATATATATATATATTATATATATATATATATGTATGTATTTGTGTGTGTAGAGAGGGGAAGGGAAACAGCAATAGTAGTAGCAGCAGCAAGCAGCAATAGCAGCAAAACAGCAGTAGTAGTAGCAGCAGCAAGCTGCAATAGCAGCAGCAGTTAGCAGCAGTAGGGGCAGCAGAGCACCCCCAAACCACCCCCTTTTTTGGCCCCTAAGATCCCCACTATATACCCATATATATATGTATATATATACCCCTATATATTAGCTATTTAGACACCTATTTGACCCACTAAAATAGCCCCAAGAACTTGTCCCAAGAGAGTGTGGAAAATGGGTTTGAATGAGTGAGTTAATGTTAAGTTAGGATTTTGGTTAAGGGGTGAAATTGAGTTCCGTGATTCGAAATACGTTGAAACTTGGAGGGGACTTAGATAATATGATTTAGATTTTGTGGGTAGGCTTCGGAGTTGGAATCGGGGTTGCGTGTGGGATTAGGGAGACGGTATCGCACAGTACCATTCCGTATCTTGAAATATTCAAGATAACGGGTAAACGGGCGATACGGACCGTAAGATGGACTGGATGTCCACTTACCCTAGAAAACTTGGTAGGTAATAGTTGTATAGGCTAGTACCCTACTACCCTAGGAAGCACGGAGTGAAATTCCTAAGGAAAGGCCACTTGGCGTCGAGTTAGAACGATTTGAGGGTAAATGTTAAGGGATAATCGGGTAAATTCAAGATACGGAGTTCGGGTAGTCGGATTGACTTGAAACTTGGGTGGCATATTGGGTACACCCTACAAATGTCATATTTGAGCCAATTTTGGCTCGGTTGACCCAGAGTTGACTTTTTACCCAAAAGTCAACCGTGAGTCAACACTTACTCTAGATTTGACCAAATCCAAACCAGAGTTGACCAGTTGACCAAAAGTCAACTATTGGTCAACATTTGACCAATTTGACCTAGGTTTGACCTAGAGTTGACCAAAGTTGACCAGGGTTGACCAATTGACCAAAAGTCAACTGTAGGCCAACTCTTGACCCCGTTTGACTTTCTTCGACTTGTTTTGACCTGTGATGACTGGTATGACCTAGGGTTGACTTGGTCTGACTTAGATTGACTTGATATAACTTAATTTGACCTAGATTTGACTTGACAGGACTTAATGTGACTCAGAGGGACCTAGTTTGACCTAGATTGTATATCATTCATTGTGAATCATTCATAAACTTGTTTAAACTTAAATTAACATACAGTATCTCATATTTAGGTTTCTGTTTATCGCTCTGAGCATTGATATACCCAACAGCTCAGGACAGCAGGCGAGTACATTCACTGATAGTTTTTATTGTCTTGATATCTGCTATACCCGATTCAGTCGTAGTGTCTTATTTCATTCTCAGTCACGATAGTTCACGGACTAGTACACGTTGGATCATGACATGAGATGTTGTTCCTAGATTTCTGGGTATATTGGTACACTTCCTGTCTTGTTCCCTGTACTTGTATAGATACCGATTTCTAAGGAGATTTGCTACCCTCTTACAGAATTACGTGCCATGACGTGTCATGTCCAGATCCATTGTACTATTCGAGGATGGAGAATTATTAGGGGCTATGTGATCCAAGCCACCCTGTCACTATTTATGTGCTCGTGCCACTCTTCCCTCATGAAGGGTGTAGCGAGATCCTTTTGCCTTGTGCTCGTTATCCAGGTTGGCCGGCATGACTTTCCGTTGAGGTCACCGCGGATTGTCGGGCCAAGTGAATAGCCTGTCCTGTCACTTATCCCAAGCCGATCACATATCGCTCTAATAATTCAAGTCATATTTTATATTTACTTTATCTTATCGTATATCCTGCTCTGTTCTACATTCAGTATTTTTCTCACCATGCCATGATATACAGTTACTCACATGCTCTACATGCCTTTACATTGTACCTTGATTGGAGACTAAGTTCTATTCGGGAGAAGAGTTACAACCCCGGTCCTTGTTTGGTTTAAGGGTTGTAACTCGGCTTCCGAACGGTTCCCAAGTTTTCATATATCTGTCTTGTAGTTTATTATACTGTCTCTTATAGAATTTGTTAATTCACATGGAACTGCTGTTAGTGTTTGTACTTGCTCATTTTCCTGACAGGATACCGTTATGATATATTACAGATGATTCTGAGTCGGACTGCTCGACCTATTATGGGCTCGAGTCAGATGGAGTAGCCTTGGATCGTGGCCTTATAGTAGAGCCACTAGATTTTGTACTTCTAGAGTAGTGTAGATTCCCTAGGTTTGACTGGACTGCGATCCAGCTAGCTTTATCAGACTGTAGCTTCTATATTATATTTTGAGACCCTGTGATGTTGTATATATCTGGGCTTGTATTGGACTCTGGACTTATTTACTCTTTCATCTATCACATGTTCTCTTTCTGAGCTATCTACCTTAGTTTTATTCTGTGATTGAGACTGTATTGATATGTCACCTCCATTCGGAGAGTATATACTGTACAGGTACCTTTATACTGTTAGTCGTAGTATTTACAGGCGTTATATACAGCGTTCTACCGCCGATACTGCGGCGTAGGCTGGATGTACCCACGTGCTCGTGCCCCTCATAAGGGTGCGGGTCATGACACCTCTGACTCCGACTACTTTATAGTCTGGGCTAAAGGAACCACAAGCACCGGTACACACAGCGCCAAGATCGCCAAATGGTCCCCCGAATTCAACCCAAAAGTAGACTCCCCGATAATCTCTGCATGGATCACCCTCCCCCACCTCCCCCGCTAATCTCTGCATGTATCACCCTCCCCCACCTCCCCCTCGTCTGCTTTGCCCCTGCGGCTCTCTAGAGAATCGTCAGCTCTTTTAGAACCCTAGTTGCCATCGTCGAAGAAACCCGCAATCTTTCTAAAGGCAACTACGCAAAAATCTTCATAGAGCTCGACCTGGCGTCTGACCCCTCCTGCCCACTCTAATACAGATCAACCTCGGGGGGCAGACACACCTCCAGATGCTGGAGTACGATAATAGCATCATATTCTACAAGTACTGTCAGACCAGAGGACACCTCACAAAACACTGTTTCAAGGCACATCCAGAGCTGAAGAAGAAAGCCCCCTGCCTATATAGTTAATAACAGTCCAGTAGTGTTATTGATATATCGGTGATATATCGGTTTTATAACGGTAAATATCGGTTTACATTTTTAACAATTTATATATATATAAACAACATATTAATAGTTAGCTATCATAAAATATGCAATAAGAGCCCAATTCATACCAAAACCAACATTACAATATAAAAGTACCCACTTCAAGAGTTCAACTAGTTACTAATATGAAAACCAAAAAGAGCCCAATTCAAGTTTCAACATCTAGACTAATAATCTTCATTAGCTTCAACTTCAACTTCATTGTCCTCATTCTCACAATCACCATCTTCATGACTTTCTTCCCTAGTTTCATCTTCATCTGCTTCACCGTCATCGTCGTAAATAAGTGAGAGTGGATCTGTAACACCTCGTGACCTTGTGCTTCTTGTGCTTGGTCCTTCAATGTCATCGGCATCCATTGAAGCATGAACTTGCTCCCAAGTTAAATCATCACCTACCCTCACAAACTCTACAAGCTCTGTTTCGGTTGGAGTAATCCAATCATCATTCTCTTCAACATCTCTCAAAATAATAGGATCAAAAGTTTTGGCTTTGTTCTTTCCCTCCAAGAATCGTCTCTCCATTATATTGAATGTAAACAAGATCATTCAATTTTGCTTGCAAAAGGCAATTCCTCTTCTTCGTATGCAAATAAATTATCAAATTAGCATACGTATTATTCGTAACTACCTAGCTTGAATTTAAAAAAAAACTAAATAAAGAAAGAAAGAAAGTTGCATACGTTGTCAAATGCACTCCAATTTCGCTTACAAGGCGAAGCACTACATGTTTGGCTTAAGACCCTCCTTGCAAAGCTTTGTAGTTCCAGGGTACCATTGCCATGACTTAACCACCATTCATCTATATTGAGTATTCTCCTCACATCAGTAAGAATTAAGAGAGATGTAATATAAAATACAAACAGAATAGTTAATTGGTAAGGAAAGAAACTTACATGTTGATATCATTTCTCTTGTTCTTATAGCTTGAGTAGTTCCAAAATCTTCCAATGCCTCTCTATATTCCGACAATTGTGATAAGATTTTAGTACTTTCAACCAAATCTGGCACAAGCCTCATCAAAGCTTCATTAAGCATTCTCCTAGTGTGATTAAGCTCTGATGTTGAATGCTTATAAAATATGGCTAGGTTAAGATAATATCCAGCTACATTTAAAAATATAATCCAATGTTGGCATATAAATATGAATATAGTAACATTCATGTCCATATAAATATCAAAAAAATGTATATTAAAATATACCTGCATGCAAAGGGTGTTCTAGTTGTTCAACCCATCTCCTTTTAAGATTAGTACTGCAGTCTCATCAGCAAGGTTCTTATCAAGCTGGAGTTGTGCTCTATCCATAGCATCATATATATATCCCATGTAAGGTTGTTTTTCCCTGTCAACCAATCTTAAGACATCTACTAAGGGAGCCAACACTTTACAAGCCAACTCCACATTTTTCTAAATTGACTCTTTTGCAATAATCCTTGCAATCTTCTTTCCATCCTCTCTCTTTAAAAATGAACTGCGAACCCATCTAGAAGAAACGAATAATTGTTGCAAGTACTGCCGGTTCTTCCATATGCTCTCCAATGTATAGAAGGAGGTTGCAAACCTAGTTACACAAGGCCTATGCAACTCGCTACCGCTCAACTTTGGTATCATGTTTAAAACCATCAAATGGTTATAAATATAAACCACCACCTTCCTGGCTTGAGACAACACATTCTTAACCTTGTCGATATCACTACCAATATCTTACAAAATTAAATTGATGCAATGTGCAGCACAAGGGGTCCAATACATCTTTGGATGTTGTAGCTCCAATTTTCTTCCCACGACCTTAAAGTTAGAACCATTGTCCGTGATAAACTACATACCCAAAAAGAAAATTGATTACAAATTAGAAAAACATAATGTACATAAATAACTAATAAGTCACATATTTATTACACTAACATGTTTACCTGGAAAATGTTTTCCTCTTCCACATCCGCGATCATCTCATTAGTCAATCCAACAATGTAGTCTGCATCATGAATTTGGTCTGAAGCATCAATAAATTTTAAGAAAATCATTCCTTGTGGACAATTAACTAAAAAGTTAATCAAAGAACGACCCTTTGTATCTGTCCAAAAATCTGACATGATGGAGCATCCATACTCCTTCCATTTGGGCCGAAAGGAATCAACAAAAGCCTTTGTCTCCTTCAGAACATCTTGAAGCAGAGTAACTCGCACATTATGATAGGACGGCGCAAGCATAGCTCTTCCATACTCTCCAACACAATATATAAAGCATTAAAATCTTGGATTACGCACAACATTAAAGGGTATACCGCACTCGTATGAAAATTTAGCCCACTCTATTCAAGCCTCCATCTTTAACTTCTTCTTGATTGGATTGCTCCATCTTTAACTCCATTTTGTTTGATGAACAGGAATATAAAGGAATGACAACAGCAATACGCAGTGGAAAAAAACAGCAGCTTCGAATAGCAACAGCAGAAAAAAAAGTAGCAACAGCATCTTCGAACAACAACAACATCTGCCCAAAAAAAAAGCTTCGCCCAAGCTTCGAACAAAAAAGCAGCAGCTTATATAAAAAAGGGGGGAACAGTGAGAAATCGGAACAAGCAGCTTCGAACAAGCAGCTTCAAACCGTGAGAAAAAAGGGGGACAGTAAAAAAAGAGGGACAGTAAAAAAAGGACAGCAAAATAAAACAAGCAGCTTCGAACAAAAAAATAGCAGCATGTGGAAGAAGAAGAAGAACAGCAGCGGAAGAAGAACAGTAGATTACAAAAAAAAAGCTTCGAACAAAAAAAAGAAGCATGCGGAAGAAGAAGAAGAACACCAGCTTCGAACAAGAACTTACTTGAAGAAGAAGACGAAGAAGAAGAACTTACTTGAAGAAGAAGAAGAAGAAGAAGCACCAGCAGCAGCGGCTTTCAAGAAGAAGAAGCGAAGAAGAAGAACAAGCAGGTTCCATTCTTTTCCTCTTTTCTTTCCTTTCCTTTCCCAGCCGTCTTTTGCTTTTTCTTTTTTTCTCTCTTCAGACTTGCATACAAAGGAATAGTGAGTTTTTTCAAAAAAAAGGGGGACAGTGAGAAATCGGTTATATTTTAAACTGATATATCGATAAATATCGCTCATATCGGCCGAATTTATCGGAACCGATTTTGTACCCTTTTTCCAAAAAATCGGTCAACAACCGATACCGATATAAATCGATTTTTGACTGCATAGCCCCCTACAAGTCGTATCCCCAGAAGGCAACTCAAACCTCCTCATCTTCCCCCATCCTCCCCCCAACTCACACTCCCACTTTGTGGACAGCGACGGCTCTCCTAGCCCCCGACCCACCCCCCAATCGGCTAAAACCATCACCCCACTCAAGTCCCCGACCATCCTCCTCAGCAACAAGTACGACCTCCTCTCCTCAACATCGACTAACACCCCTCGGGAGAGCCCCCCTCCCAGAAAGACCACTCCCGGTGGGCTTGAGAAGTCCGTTGATGTTCCTCCGCTCCTCGAAGCCCCTCCGGCATCTGTCGAAGAGAATCAGATGGCCTATGGCCTTGATCAGCTACCCCGCCTTCGCGAACCCCTCCATCTTCCTCCGTAGAGAACATAAGATCGACCCGACAGCGCAGGGCTCCGTCCTAGCAGACAGGTTTTAGCAGGCCATAGAAGTAGGCTTCTTTGACCCAGACAATCCCCTCTGCGCGCTAGCCGACATCGACATTGAAGTTGACTCCTCCCCGTCGATAGTCACCGAAAGCTCAGCCCGCGGACAGACAGCGTTGGCCCATGCCGACATAGCGAAGATCTCGAAAGCCACCAAAACCTCCCACAATAAGAAGAACAAACAAGCCAGAGATCCCACGGCTAGGACCACCCGGTCAGCCACCAAGCTCAACACCCTCCCCCTCGTAACCTCCCCAATGCTTAACATTCTCTTATGGAATGTGAGAGGGCTGGCGAATAAACCAACCTTAACAAGAATAATTAGCGTCAAGAAAACCCACCGGGTCGATATTTTAGTTATCATCGAGCCCAAAATCCCTCCTAGAAAACTTAAATCCATCCTGCTCCAACTTGGCTTCCCATTCGCGGTCGTCGGATGTCATAACATCTGGATCCTCGACAAGGCTGAATGTAAATTTGGTATCGTAAATGACTCAAATCAGGCAGTATCCTGCTGGATAGAGCACCCCTCTTTGCCGTCTCGATCCCTCATCTCTGTTGTCTATGGCAGCTGTGACCTCGTTGATCGCAGGTTACTTTGGGACACCCTAATGGATACCCATCTCCACCTCATCAACCTTCCGTGGCTCTGTCTTGGAGACTACAACACCATTTCGGGCAGAGAGGAGAAATTCGGGGGCCGCCCTTCCCCAGTCGGCCATGAACAATTTTAACACATTTCTCTTCAATGCCCATTTGTCTCCCCTCCCGCTTACCGGCAACGCTTTCACCTGGTGTAACATGCAGGAAGGCGCTCGAAGATAATATTTACGCCTGGATCGGGCTATGGTAGACAACCGATGGTCCGACATGGACCTCATCTCTAACCTCTCCCACCTTAACACCACCGAGTCGGATCACTCCCCTCTCCTAATCGAGATTCGCAACAACTCCAGCATGTTCAAGAAACCATTTTGATTTCTGGATTTCTGGAGTTATCACCCATAATATAAGAGAGTCACGAGAGCATAGCTGGCTAGTTACAGAACATACATACTTTCTTTTCAATCTCGCTTTTCCTGAAGGAAAAGGAAGCATGTATGTTACTGTAACTGTCCAATCATGATCTGGTGACTCTCTTGCAATGGTATTCTAGCTCGAGAAGAAAGAAATCCAAGTACAGTTGTTACTAAACCTTTCACGATACTAATCCAAAATGGTCTATACTAATCCAACACGGCCGATACCTATCGGATATGACCGATACCAAATCGATAAGGCCAATATGAATCCTAGCTATACGGTCAATACATGTACATATCAGATAGGACGATACCAATTTGTTAAGGCCAATACCAATCTGATACGTCCTATAGCAAACCGATAGACCGATACTAATCTGATACACTAGATACTAAGTACATCCGACCTATACCAGCGGATCCACCAATTACTGCACGATAGGCCCAACGACTCTAGTTACATCCGGTTATTGGTGAGTACATGATTATATAGTAATTCTGTTAGTCTTGTGATGCAGATTTTTACTCTCTCATGCTACCAACGTCACAACTTTTCCAGTGCTGCTCCCTCTAATGATGATGAATGCAAAAATCAAAGACCCCTCTCTCCTTTCTCACTCTTTACAGTTCTCAAAACAGGAAGGTTCAGTGCTTTCTAGTTCTCTTCCATCCATGCTCTGGACCCATCTGCTCCTCCCTACTTTCCTTCTTCTTATTTGACTCTCTCAGCCACAAATGGCTCAATTGTAGAGTCGGGAAGAAGAAGTGGGCAGGAAGAGGAGAGGGAACCAGACAGCCGACGGCATGACCTGCAGGAAGTACAGAGGTTTTGCTGGAGGTGCTGGTGATTTTTCCAGGATGGTGTTGAGGAGCAAGTGTAGAGTCGGCCGAAGGATTCGGCCGACTCTATACTTGCTCCTCAACACCATCCTGGAAAAATCACCAACATCTCCAGCAAAACCTCTGTACTTTCTCCAGGTCATGCCGTCGGCTGTCTAGTTCTCCTCATCTTCCTGCCCACTTCTTCTCCGCCGACTCTACACTTGAGCTTGATATCATATGTGGCTGAGAGAGTCAAATAAGAAGAAGGGAAGTAAGGAGGAGCAGATGGGTCCAGAGCCATGGTGGAGGAGAGGAGAAGGCTCCCAAGACTCCCCGAGGTGGATATATGTGGCTGAAAATTTTAATAAACTTCTTTTTTTAATATAATTTGAGTAAATTTCTTTACCCTATATGAAAATTTTTGTTGTCAGAGAGATGGCACCCAAGACTCCCCAAGGTGGTGTTGCTAGCCGAGGAAGGGGCCGAGGCAAGGAACCCTTGGAGGTCGACACGGAGGAAGTCCCCGTCGTCAAATAAGAGCCGGTGACTGTTAAGGAGGACGTGTTACCAAAGGTCGGGGATAAGGAAGAACCGATGACCATCAGAAAGAGATTGCTCCCAGGGTTGAAGTTAAGGAGGAGCCACCGTTAGAGAGTATTAGCATCGGGACCGACCCTCCTGTCCCTACAGAAGACCTCAACCAGATTGAGCCTTCGTATGCAAAGTGGCTGATAGAATGGTACATGCCTCAACGCAACTATGATCCCTGGCTGTGAGGATTCATCGTCTGACTTGCGGTCTTTGCTGAGACCAAAGTCAATTTTCCTTTTTATTGAATATTGAATATTGAATATTGAATATTTGTGTTTAAATATTGAATATTTATGTGTTTTGTGTGAACAATTTGAATGCTTGGGATAGTTGTGTGTTGGAATTGTTTGTGTGTTTTGTATATTGGAATATTTGTGTATTTTGTATATTTGTGCTTGAGATACTTGTTTTATTGAATATTGAATATTTGTGTTGTGTATATTGGAATTGCTTGGGATTATTTGTGTGTTTGATATATTAGAATTGTGTATATTGGGAATGCCCAGCTTTATGCTATTTTTTTTAAAATATTCCCAGATACCGACGGACTAGCGGCCAATTTTTGACGGACTATCCGTCGCTAACGGAGGGATTCCCAGTTAGCGACAGATGGGCGACTAAAACCCGACGGATTATCCGTCGCTAAGGTCCTGGAATTATGAAAGATTTCCATGAGCAGGTTGACGGAATATCCGTCGCTAACCCGCCGCTAATTCGACGAGGTTTGTGACGGATTAGCGACATATTTTGTGTATCAAAAACCCTCTGATACGCGTTTAACGACATTTTAGTGACGTATTATCCGTCGCTAATTGTATGAATATATTAAAAATTTAAACTGTCGAAGTTGACGGGAAGCCGTCGGCTTGCCGTCGCTAGAAGTTTTTATTTTGCCAACGGAAATCCGTCGCTAATTAGTCGCAGAGCGGCGGACTAGCAACGATAGCGACGAGGTTATTCCCGACGGATTTTTTCATCCGTCTGAAATCCGTTGGTAATGTGAATTACCGACGGATTTTCGACGGATAGGGCCGTCGCTAAATTGTTGTATTTTAGTAGTGCTTGCTTTAACTAGCAACCCTTAAGCCTTAACCTAACCCTTCCTCAACCAAAGCCCACAGTTTAGACATAAGACGAATAGACAACGGTAAGGTCAATCATTTACCGTGACTATGGTAGACACTCATCCCAAGATTGGTTTCCAACGAATATTACCCTAGTTATGTAATTTTTATTATTCAGACCTAACTAGTATTGGAACACCATAGTCACTAGCTTAGCCAATATCATAGCTTAAACACCCTGTCGTATTATGATCTACCAGTTACCAACAGCAATACGTGATCACTACAGCCATACCACTAGAACCCTTGTGACAATAGTCTGGCAGGCTTAACACAAATAGAAATTCACGACTTAGTTGTTAGAATTCTTTTCATATGATGTGCCTTAGAGTTGGTTACCCCGTCAATAACTCTTGTATAACATAGACGAATAGACCATTTTATGCTATCGACCATGTGTCATTGTACACACTCATTTTCTATTTACTGAGGAAAGATTCTTGACTTAACTTATATCTATTGTATCCTGTTATACCGTGCATTATTCTTTATTAGCAAGAGTCGAGGTATAATATTCTGACTTTAAAATTCTTTTAACCTCATTATTCATAAAACCATGTCCTAGCTTCTAAGGTGAGTAGACTGTAAGCCTCCTAAAATTTTGGAATATACGAGGATTATCGATTGATTAGAATAATTTCTATTAGGATGACAATTAGTGCCCATGGACTCCCACTTTCCATTTAGATCATTTTGTGTCCCCGGCCGTGTCATTAATATTCGGAGCACGAGACCAGCTATTACCTTCCAACAAATTTTATATGCAAGATCTAGACGAGTCCACCTTCATCTAGGAATATCATATCCCACTCAAACACGTTCCCTTGTTCCCTATTTTTTTGGTACAACTTTCAGGTCAAAAGGACTAGCTATAACCCTTACCATAATACCCGTATACTTCCCGACTACAATTAGAGACACAACTTCGACTCGAATCTTTTGATCCAATATATGGTTATGATTTACTCGAAGCCCACTGCTTACATGTCACTAGTGTGCAACTTAATTGTGCCTTCTCGTGCTACTTAAACATAAAAGTCACGGAAGACGCATTTTTGGGCTTTATGGACCTAGCTAACCAACCTGACTGGCAACTAGCTCAACCACTCGGGTGGAAACCTATTCTAGATTATCCTAGCCTAGTAGAAATAGTTTTATCAATGGAATCTTGTCCAGTCCATATAGATTGAAATCCAAGGTTCATCCAACCAACGATTGATGTCAAATTGGAGAACCCATTAAGACCCAGTAAAACCCATCCATGCATACCCCAATATTTGGACTATAAAACCGAACTATTTGAAATAGATCCCTATACCTATTATATAGTCTCCACCTCTTAGAATGTGAGATCATTCGTAACCATTATTCCATCTACCTGGATGTCGCGATACGATCTTGTATTACATTTTTATCCCTTGCTCGTGTGTTTAAATAACCACAAAAAAGATCACAATCTTAATTTCTCAAATTCCGTTCTATTAAGGAACCTTGTTTAGAATTTCGAGAGCGAGACTTCTGTATTACACGGATTACAAACTCCTATAAGAAATGAAGAGTTTTTTGATTTAGCAAGTGATTGGACTAGAGTAGCCCACTCTAGCAAATAAGTCAATAGTTCATAGACTTTATTTCTATCTGCATCATTGGATACTCTCTACCGCTCTTGAAACTTCATAATTGCTCTCGATTATTCTTCCTTACCTTTCTGTCATTCCTATTACAGAGCGACGAATGGTCATGCTTTTTAGAATTTATCCATATTTCTTAGCTACTTGTGTAAATTTGTTGCTTGTTAAATTTTGGGTTGCTTGATAGAAAGGAGAGGATTATAGATGCCATATGCGGTAGATATCTATTGGTAGAAAAAATTTAGCAAGTAGTTGAATGATTATAAAATTTTAGCGACATGAGAATTGAAGGAGTAGTGTGACCAAAGGTGGGTAGAAATCCTCAAGGATTCGTATTACGAAATGACCATGAGAATAGATGATAGATAATGGAACCCGTCTTCTGTCATAACTGGTGGACTCTTTCCTTAAATTTTGAGGACGAAATTATTTTTAAGGTGGGTAGATTTGTAACACCTCTTCCCAAAATTTTGATAATATATTTTTATTTATTTATTTGAATTAAATGGTGATTTTAAGAATTTTTATAAATAATTACTTAGTTAATTATTACGGTAGATGACTTTAGCCATGGTGGAGTTTTAGAGTACAAGGTAACTAGAAATCGTGGCACGGATAGTACAATGGCGTGCTTTGACTAGTGTATTTTTCCTGGTAGGGAAGGTCGATCCATAGTGATGTCCTAACTAGAAAAAGCAGGCCAAGTTGTGACTTAACCCTTACCGAGGATCTATTTATTTAATAATTATATTATTGAGTTTTAGG